>BMAO01029342.1:0-25955 GCA_019973975.1 Trichonephila clavata
AAAAATTCTTTTATACAATTGGGAGGTAATTCATGGTCCCAAGAAATTTTCAATTTCCATAAATTCTGCAATAGTAGTTTAGGAAGAAATGTTGTTGGTGTTAAGCCTTTGGATCAAAAATCTGTTGCACAACTGATAAATTAATCTCTTAGTTATTCTCGCTTCACAGGTGAATGGTTCTAAATCCGTACAGCATTTCAGAACATCATTATCTAAGTTCCATATCATCCCCAAAACTGAGGTATCTCCGGAATGCTTGTCAGGATTTCTACATTCAACATTGCTTTCAATACCACGCAAATTTTAAAAAAAAACCCTTATTCATATTACATTTTCCTGGTCCAATGAAGTGTTCTAATTCACTAGTGTTATAAACTCCACATACAAGATTGTCAACATAAAAGGATCGTTTCATTTTTTGAGCAATTTCTTTAAATTCAGCAGGACAATTTTCCAAAAGATGTATCAAGGATATGTTCAATAGGTATGAACTAGAACAAACCCCAAACACAACTCTGCAGTGCCTATAAATTTCTTGTCCTTTCGAACCCGGTAAATAAAATCTCAGAAAATCCCTGTCTTTAGGAGCAATAGATAGCATTAAAAATGCCTTTTCTATATCGGCACTAATTCCAATTGGAAACATTCGGAAACGATCAAGAATATCGGGAATCATTTCTAGCAAATTTATCCCCTTATGCAGACATTCATTTAAAGAGAGTTTTTCCTCTCTGAGAAGCAGAAGCGTCAAAAACGGGCCTGACCCTCGTTGTCTCTGGCTATTTAATTTTATTACTGGCCTATGGTGTAGATAGTGACACTTATTATTTAATTCTATTTCCGGCACGCGCTCAATTATATTTATAGATTCCCATTCCCTAAAGACGTTTTGATAATCATCAAAAAAATTACTACATTTTAATTTATTAATCATTTTTTATGCCTTTTCCAAGTTTTTTTTTAATTCCTTATTATCACATAAATCCATTAAATTACCTTTCCATGGAAGCTCTACTTCATATCTCCCTTCAGGGAGAATCCTCATTTTTTTCTCTAAAATCAGATAAGTCTTCTCTTTCTTTAACAATTTCTGTGGGGTCAGTTATACCCAAAACTTCTAGTTCCCATAGATTTCTCAAAGAAATATTTCCCACGTGCATTGACAATGTTGTAAATTTATCCCTTCCACAAATTTTCTGTCTTCCAAACACCGTCCAGCCCAATTTACTTTAAACAGCTGTTAAGCCAGAATCTAAGGTGAATACATTTCCTGTCAACAGTTTCCCCGTTACATCAGCCCCTATTAAAAGGTCTATTTCTCCTCCTTCAGAAGAAGAATCAGTTAACTTTATTTTCCTTCCCCTTAGCTCCTTCAAAACCTTTGATCGTTAATCTTAGGGACTAAACCACAAATCTTTCTTTCGGAAAGCGCTTCAAAGTTGCACGTGTACCTTCCTTTCAGGTCGCTAATCTCAACGGAAAACACCCTGTGTTGTTTAGGGTCCATTTTACTCCCCCCGAAGAGTGCGTGACTTAGGGTTTCTGTTCTAAGGGGTTGTATCGCCGACTGATTTATGAGTCTTTCACTTACGTAACTGCTCTGGCTACCGGAGTCAATCAGTGCCTGGACCCTCTTCTTCACCCCCTGTAACTTGATAGTAACACAAAGAGTTTGTAAAAATACCACGTCACTTCTGCTGCAATTAGAGAGGGAATTCTCGGATCTAATATTTTCATTTTCTAGTTTAGAACACATTACACTCATGTCCATAAATTAAGGATAATTCAGAATCACACAGAAATTGAACTCTAAAATAAAAATTTCATCTGTAGAATTACACACATCTTGAAGAAGAATATGCAAATTACAGGAAACCACCAGATGGCGCGGATAGTACGTCACAATGACGAGAGTGTAAGAGAGGGGTATATAAGGAATGGTGGCAAAGAAGTAAAATTGTTCACAAGCGCTTTAAAAGCATTTCAGTGCAATAACCCCATAGTTATGACACAAAGGAAGCATTTGGATGATTTTTTTACGTGGTAGAATTATCGGACGACTGGAATGTGGACTGGACGACTGGAATGTCCGAGGAACTTGGAATCGCCCAGAGTGTCATCTCCAGGCTTTGGCAACGATTCCAAGATGATGGTAATGTGAGTAGATGTTACAGCACAGGTCACCCCCGAGTTACAACGCCGAATGAGGACCGGTATTTGGCAGTTACTGCCAAAAGAAACAGGCGGAGCACAGCATCAGACCTATCTCGTCAGCTCTTTTCAGCTACCGGTACGACAGTTTCAAGGCAGACCATGTACAGACACTTAGGGCACATTGGTCTATATGCTCGTAGACCTGTCAGATGTGTTCCCCTTACCGCAACTCACTGTCGCCTGCGATTAACCTGGAGTAGAGAGCATGCATTGTGGACACCGCAACAGTGGTCTTGTGTGATGTTTACCGACGACTCCAGGTTTAGTTTGCAGTTTGATTCTCGCCGGACTTTCATATAGAGAGCGCCAGGTACCCTTTACCACCATGAGAACACCATTGAATGACACCGTTACGGTGGTGCAGGATGGTTCGTTTGGGGAGGAATTATTCTTGGTTCCAGAACTGACCTGCATGTTCAGAGTGTAACGATGACAGGCCACATCTATCGGGATGTCATTTTGGAACAGCATGTACGTATGTTTGGGGGCGCCATGGGTGCTAAATTTCTGTTTATGGATGACAACGCCCGTCCTCACCATGGAAACATTGTAGACGAATGCCTTCATTCGGAGGATATCACCCATATGGATTGGCCAGCATACTCACCGGACTTGAATCCAATAGAGCATGTGTGGGATATGCTTGGCCGACGAATTGCAGCCCGTCAACCCCCTCCCACCTGTCTACGGGAACTTCGGAGGGCATTGCTTGATGTGTGGTGTAATATTCCCCAAGATCAGATTGATAATTTGATACTCAGCATGCGTAAGCGCTGTAAGGCATGTATTGCATCGTCTGGGAGACATACTCCGTATTAATCATCATACTAACCATATTATACTGTTTTTTGTAAATAGGTTCTTTTTTAAAATTTGCTCCAGGGAGTAAAAGTCGCAATTTTTATTAATTATGTCAAACATATAGCATCTTTTTTGCTCTTTACCTTTTGTTTAATAAAAAGACTTTACGAATAAGTCAAATTTGTTTTGCTTCTGTCTCTTTCTTTGCCTGAACTTCATTATCCTTAATTTATGGACATGAGTGTATTTCAAAATGAGAGTTATTACATTGAATACAGTTTATATTACAAGCTTTTATTTAACTTACAATGTATGTATGTATGTATGTATGTATGTATGTAATTTGTTCGGGTGGAATCTTGCAACTCAATTTTCAAGCTGATATCTTCACTTCATTGAGCTGAAATTTTGTATACACGTTCAGTTTGGATGACAATGCATGTTTTGACAATTTATATTTCGATATTGCAATTAATTAAAAAGATATTAATTAAAAACATTTAATTAGTTTTGGGCGCCAACTTTGATACATCTGCATTGTTGTAATAATGTTATTTTTACAACAATGACAAAAGTTGGCGTCGAAAATCGGTTTTCAGCCAAACTAAAATTTCATAACGTTGCGCTATTCACTGTATTTATTAACTTTGTCTAAAAAATAATTAAATTTCTACAATGTAAAAATAATCTAATTTCTGCAACGTATGCAATTTTTTTACAAATTTCTATCTATTTTCTTGGATTTAAATTCAAAACAAAAAAAAGTCGAGCTATTTTTCAAGTAGATTGGTACATTGTATACTTTTCTCAACGCTGCCATGTTAAACTGAGATGGAGTATTGTAGAAATTAATTTAAAAAAATTATCTAACTTTAATCTATGAAACTCAGACAAAAAATAATTACAGAATTGGAAGGATCATTTTTTTTATATATCTTTCCCATCAAAAAGGAATCCGCTAGGAAAACAATAAGAGAAAAATATTATCCAGAAATGCAATGTATTTTCAATTAAAAAATAATTTTATATTAAAATAAATGAATTTTTTAAAGAAATTTTTTAATTTTAAGCCTACAAGTAATTTAAATATACCTCATTTTTATCACCAGTAATCTAAACACACACTGCGACATGTGTCCTTAAATTTAATTACAAATAGTATCTGTTAATTTTATTTGAAAAATTACGGCAATTTTGTTTCTCTAGATGAGTTAGGTACATTGTAAAACTAGCTCATGGTTATTGATATCCATAAAATGTGCCAAAAGAGAATAATTTGCACAAATAAGGAGATTTTAAAAATAAAGAGAGAAAAAAAATCGAATCTGAGAAGAAAAATTTCGTTAAATAGGAAATGCACTTCGCTATTTGGAGTTATTTTACGAAGAAAAGAGTAATATGTGCTTGGGTCCAGGAAAAAGTTCTTAAAATAGAGAAATTCCCAAAATAGAGATTCATTACATGGAGGTTTGACTGTATAAAAATAATACGATGGTTAATTATTTTTTTAAAATCAAGTTTCTAAAGATGACCTGAGCAATTAAAAAAATAGATTCTTACGTAGAAGATATCCAATGTCCAGCAAAATATTATCATTAGTTGAGAAAACTTTCATTTTTGATTACAACATGCGTTTTGAATTTTAAGCATTTTATTGATTAATACAAATATTTAAATGCTTTTTTGAATTTTTTTAATAAATAACTAGATTTTTCTTCTAATATGTGAGAGAAATATATCCCTTACCTTCAAAATATTTCAAATAAATAATATATTCTTTAAGATTTTTCAAAAAATAATCACAATTTTTTAATTAAACATTTTATAACTTCGTCATTTATTAAGATAATTTCACGAAACCTTTTATTCGTGTGTAGAACAATATTACCCAAGATCTGCACGAAGATTGACAAAAATACGGATTTAAAAAAAATTGTGTTTTTCGTCTAATACCCTTTTTGCGAGAATTGATTCAGCTAAATCAGGGATGGTGAACCAGCGTTGAAAGAGTTGAACAGGCTGAGAAACCTGTCCAGCGATAACTAAAAAGTAAAAAATAAATTAAAAATAAAAAAAACTTTTTTAAGCACAAGCTTTTATTTAAACGCTCTAAAAAGAATAAAATAAACTTTTCCTTCAAAACTTATTTTACTGTCAACTTATAACGTCATTATACAATTTATATGATATAAAAGCTTGTCGCGAGATTTACCTGTGTAGATAAACAAGTAAAATAAATAACTTGACCTCAATGATTTTAATTTTTAAAAATTTAAACTAAGTGAATACGAGTACTTAAATCTCGCGACAAGCTTTTATATCATATAAATTGTATAATGACGTTATAAGTTGACAGTAAAATAAGTTTTGAAGGAAAAGTTTATTTTATTCTTTTTAGAGCGTTTAAATAAAAGCTTGTGCTTAAAAAAGTTTTTTTTTATTTTTAATTTATTTTATTTTTTAAATTACAAAATTTGCTTAAATGTCCAGCCTTTTTCAAACAGGTAAAACATGCACCTTTTTTTAACAGTATTCTTTGTTTGTCATTCAAGGACATTTTCTTCGCAGCAAAGCATTTTTCACTCGGATGTTTCTTATCACAAAAAACACAAAGATGTCGCTTACCTGAATCCAGGCTTGCCGAGGCAGTCGCTAGATCACTCTGCAATACACATTCAACTGGAACATCGTTCTTTCGGAAATTTTGTTTTGATCCAAATCCAGTTCGGGCGAGTTATATCATCTCCTCTCCTTGCACCTCTTTGCGAAGAAAATTTATCAAATGCTCTAATGAGCGAGTGCTCTGTGTCGATTCATGGTCCCGGCTTCTTTCTCAGGCTAGTAATATTTCTTCGGGAAGGCAGCTCTCGACTAAAGGTATAAGAAAATCTCCATACTTCTCTTGAGTTCTTCCTAAGCTCTCTAAAGCACGTAGCTTTCCTTCTAATTCATCGTATAGATATGTCAGGTCTGTCTTGCACCGCCCTTTTACTGCGTTTTTCATTACTAGTCCTAGTAGGTCTCTCACATAAATTTGAACCAACAAATCGTCGCGTCCAAACCGCTCTTTTAACTGCTCAATTGCTTTCGAGTAGTTGGCGGCAGTAGTCGGAAAACTAAGGACTAATCTTTCAGCTTTAGAGTGAGGTTCAACAGATTGTAGTAAATACTGCATCTTATCATCCTCCGCAATTGAACTGTCCTCATGTATTTTCTTGAACTGGCTCCAAAAGGCGAGGAATTCTTTTGGTTCACCATTAAATTTCTTCAACTCTATCTTTGGTAGTTTGAATTTTCTTTTTTCCGCTTCACTCGGCCGAGCATTTTCTTCTAATCTATTTTCAATTCTAAAACAGTTTTCCAGATACCTATCTCTATAAGTTTCTGCTTCTTCGAAATCTTCAGAAAATAGTTGTTCGCCTTTTCCTCTTTCAGTAACTCCTCCGATAGAAGTAATTGGCAGTTGTCTAGTCTCTGGAACTAATAAGCTATTTGAGTTCTTAATATGGGAGTTCCTTTCGATCCGCATCTTCTTTGTTTGGTTCATTTTCAATTTTTCTTAAGCTAAAGGTGAAGGCTTGCCTAAGACCTTTCCTCTTCGCTTTCAATTCACTTAAAGCCATTTTTCTAAATAAGGTAAATTTTTAAAAACTCAAAAGTTCAATTCTTCTCCAAAGCACCCGTCCCGCAAAGGGTACCAAAATTATGTTATTGCGAAGTTAACATATTTATCAAGTTCAAATTCAATTGTTTGTGGGCTGCATCTACCCGATGCTGGGTGCTGTTGGTTTTCTTAAAATAGTTCCAGAGCAGTCATTCAAAAAGGCTTTATTTACACTACGAGACAGTAGAGCAATGACCTCACCCTCTGCCTGCACAAGTTCAGAGTAGTTTACATCATAGGGGTGGGGCGTGACGTCACTCCACCCCAGCGCCGTTCAAAGTACGGCGATTTTCACAACAATACTAGAGATTGTGTTCTGTTTTTAGCATGTTATTCCTAAACTGCACCTATAGCTGTATCTGTCATGAGGACAAAGTTTCCATCTTTCAGGGGAGCAAGTAAAGCAACAAATTAGCCAGTATTCTTTTATAAGTATTGATATCTAATACTATTGAAGTTCATTATTTTTAACTTCATATATTAAAACCCGTTTTTGTGTGTCTTGAGCTATGAAACTGTGGTAAACAAGATAATCATTGGCATGGCCAAGTAATTTTAGCGCGTTTTTCACATGTTGTATTTTACAATAATGCAACTATGAACTTTTTACTAACAGAAAGTAGTACTATACTTAAAAAAAAATTTTAAATTTAAAAATTATTAAATTAATAATTGCACATTTTTGGGTAAAAAAAGTCCCATTAATAAAAATTACTGTGGATATAACACTTATAATTGTTTATAGCAGGGGTCAGCTACCTTTAGCAGTGGCGTGCCAAAATCAATCAGCATTGCACACAGTAGGACATTTTTGAAAAATTCTTGATTTCTATGATGATGCATGCAGAACTAGAGAGAAGAGGTCAATAATTTAACAGTTTTTTATTATAAATTAATTTTGCATCATTTAAAGATATTTTTTTAGCCTAAATTCTTCAACAAAAGTTAAAATTTTACATATATTGTGTATTTTTAAACATATTTATTAAAATAAGAAATAGAAAATAGAAAATTTAAGTATTTTCCTACATTACAATTTAATAAAAATTGTAATATGAACCTAGTGCTTACACCGCTCTACTTTCATATCACAAAATCAAGGGTATAGTGTGACTTTCCAATTTGACATGATTCTGAACACATTAGGTTGTTAAACAATTTCTTCGCAGACTCAGAAATATTTTTTACTTCTATGTGTAGAACTAAAAGCAGAGTATGTGCAATTTTCTCTATTCAAACAATTAAATCTGTCCAGCAATGACATTCAATAATTTACTAAATAGCTGTAAATTTATCATTCGGATTCTTTCGTAATTCCGTAAATGCCAGTTCTGAAGATGTTATCAACTTCCATCCACTCAAAAATGGACATATTTATAGAGGGCCACTGAGAATTGTACCATGTGCCACAGGTTGCCAGCCTCTGCAAATGGCTATTTAATCTTCTGCATTAAAATATATTAAATGACATGCACTCCACATTTTTTTACTGGAAACAATAGAATCAAACAGTGTAGGAACGAATGCTTTTTTCAACTAAGGTGGCCAGAATAAGATTTCGAGTCTTTGTTAATTGCAGTTTTTTAAAGTTCTTTATTATTGATGTAGTTAGGACTAATGCATCAGATGCCACCAGCATACTTCTTCTAATAAAATATTCCCGACTCTTCAAATACTTATTTTTGGTGTAATATTATACAATTTGTTTCTGAAATTATAGTATATTAGTAGTTGGAATAGAGTGGATTATGTATGGAAAAGAATTTATAATGCTCAGAAACTCTGTACTTCAAAACTGATGAGCTTTTTGATTTAGTCATATTTTAAATGTTTCATGTTTGTGCATTTTTTAATAACAAAAATTCCTTTATATTGATAAATTTTTAATTTTATATTGCACTCTTTAAAACATTTTTGGAAGTTGTATCTGCTATTGAAATGTTTTTAAAAATGTTTAAATTCAGCGAAGTGAAAGAATTTAAATAAAAATCTTGTGCACTTTTCAAAAATTCATTAATTTACTAGAAAACAAGTTACTGTTTCTTGAAATTTAAAATAAAATATTTTAGTCTAAATTATTATGCAATGAATTAAATATTTTTGCCCATCAAACGAATTTTTTGTTGTTGCTGAATGACTTGTTTATATGACATAAAACTTAAACATTGATTCTTAAACATTTTCTTTTTATGCGGTCCCTATCTACCGCACAAAAACAGGTTTTACTGTACATCCAATTTAGAGTTGAAGTCGCCCATCCGGCATAGTGGTTAGCGACGGTGACTTCTGTGTTGTTGGGCCTGCAGTTGGCATGGAGGTTTGTAAATGTACAGTGCCTTCGAAGCATTGGGGTACTCTAAATAGTCGTCGAGCCGCAAGTGTCTCTCATGAGGTTGGTGGAAGAAAAAGAGAGTAGGGAGGCACTTGACTACTCACAGGGTGTTCTCCCTCAAAATTAGGGTGGAATCGACCCAAATCACACTGTCATATATGTATGGTGCTCAAAGCTAGGGCTAAAGATAGGCGTATAAGTAGCCCTGTGTCGTGATGAATTTTGCGGGCCTTGATCTGATGTTACTGTCGATCAGGTTGCATAAATAACAACAGAATTAAAGTTAATTCATTTCTCTATTTTATGTAGTTTAGTTTATCGTAATATAATATTTATATTTAAAGCATAAAGGTATACTGTATTACCATAACATATTTTTTGCTCATCAAAGCTTTTTCTCTTCTCTCTCTCTCTCTCTCCTTTTGTATTTATAAAATATTAGCTTAGTCTATTTTATTTTTAAATTGGATAGCAAAATCCTTCACAAAATTATCCATTGAATGATTAATCCATTTAGTCTTACGAAAATTAATTTTCTAAATATGTGTGTGTAAATAGAGTTTTCATTTCGAAATGGCGAAGATGCATAATTTTAGAAGATTTTTAACTCTTTGAGTTAAAAGTCGTCTAAAATTAAATCGAGTAAAAGCAGGAAAAATATTACTGTAATTATCAAAATTTAAACATTACGAACCAAAAAACACTTAAAAAAGAGCCATGCGTTTAAGAAATCTCGCATATTTCCCATTTTTCCATCACTCGTTTGTTTTAAAAAATTCATAATCGGTAATGAACCATTTACATTTTTTTTGGAACATTGCGCCTTACCTATAGAAAATGTATATATTTTTTTTCGAGTTCGCGAATTTATTTTACCTTAAATCAGGGGTGGTCTATTGTTTTGGCCAGTGGGCCACATTGTAGAAGCGGAAGGCCGCTCCTTTTTAAAATGATTGCATTCATTAGTTAACCTTGTATCTCAGAAAAAGGTATAAATTGTACCACATAAAAATCTATAAATATAAGTTAAATAAAATGTTGGGAATTTATTCAATTTATTTTACTATGCTAATTTCATATATCATTTATAACTGCACACACAAGCACATTTAATTTTAGAATCAGTTCACAATTAGATGAATGTACTATATATATAATACTTTTCTGCAATTTTTTTAAAAATCAAGAATGATCTATTGCTTGACGAAGTAATCATTGCAGCCTCCAAGTTAATGTTAGTCAACTTGCATCTATATTTACTTATATTCACTAAATAAAAAAACTTTTAAAAACTTTTTTTTTTGTAAGAAAAATTATTTTAAAAAAAATTCTAATGGGCTGCGGATTGGTGTTTTATCGTTGCAGACCGGAAGCTGCTATCTCTTTTTAGTGCGGCACCATATAGGCGGATACCAATCGCCGCAGGTAATTTTGACGCCAAGTTTCCTTCCTAAAGGGAGGCACCTGAGCTCTAACGATGTGAATCTGTACTAGGATTTTATTTTGCCGAAAGCACCCAAGCCAAACAGAACTCTAGGGATTTTTACATGCCGTATAATCAAACAACATGGCCGCTGTCGATTTTCTGCATCTTGAAAATCCGCCGACTTGGGCCGGAGTCGAACCAGCAATCTTAGGTGCAGAAGACCAGTGACAAACCAACCACGCCACCCAACCGGCATGCAAGAAAAACTTTACCCACAAATACAGAAGGTCGTTCGCACTTTATGGAAACGATTTTGTAATATATTTTCCCGTTTGATTGTGAGATAAAATTTTAACAATTTCAGAATAAACGTCTGCTAACGTTTTCTTTTGATTGGAATGTGTAAAATAAAAGATTTATTTTGAAAATGTCTCCTAAAATTGGTCGATGGCTTGAAGGTTCCGTAACTGTGCTTTCCGAGAAGAAATATTCGTATCGACAAATTATAAAGAGGTGTAAAAGTCTCGGTTATTGCATTTAAAAAAAGGATTCATAATATATTAAATTTGAAAGGAAAAGAAAAATACGTCTAAAGCTGAAAGTAAAAATGAAAACGTGACCTTGAAACCTCATCCTAAGACTGTTCGAAGGCAGGCAGCTATCAAGAAAGTGAAGTCTCTGATCATAAAAGAAAATCCGTCTATTCAAAGATTCATTGCATAGAAACTAGATGTCTTCCGTCAATGTAAGTAAAACCATTAATTAAAATTTAAAGTTAAAGAAGATATTTACACCTTAAGTTCATCTGCTTTTACTAAAACAGATTGCTGAAAGAAAAACAAAGTGTAGAAAATTATATGAAAAACATCTAGCTGCTGAAAAATTGAAATTTGTGGTGACACTCGATGATGCATGGGTATATTTAAGTGACTGTAATAAAAAAAAGATAAATTTTCTATTGCTCAACTGACGGGAATGGCTGTACGAAAGGGCTTCGTCAGTGTACAGAAAAGTTGCAGAAGGTATTCATGATAATTGCAGGATTTTGAAACAGCAAACTAAGAATCAAAAAAGTCTCAAGTACATTCAAAATTAATTCATTCTACTATCCGCATAATATTTTAGAACCAATTTTTGGTGAAGAAATTCCAGTTTTATATTGGAAAGGATATTGATAGTTTACCTTCATATGGATAAAACCCCTCTAATCACATGTCTAAGTCAACTGCTGCTTATTTTGCAAAGAAAGAAAGGGAATAAAGTGTATCCCACATTTGATGAAATACCTATAAAATCAGCTAACACTTCTCCAATGGACTTCAGTGCTTTCGGTTTATTAAAACAAGCCTTAGGAAAACGATATCCAAGAACATTGCGCGAACTTTGGAAAATGGTTCAAGTGGAATGGAATAAAATTGGCATGACATTGCTAAGAAAAAACTTACTTTCACGGAAAATCAAGCCTGGGTTATTGTCAAGAACTGTGGCTATCAGACAGAAGTATATTACTCCAATAAACATGGCATTTATAGATAAAAATTGACTATCAAAATCGTTTCCATAAAGTGCAAATGATCTTCTGTTTATGTCGATCCTAATATAGAGAATTCTATGACATTACATATGAACACAGAAGTGAAAAAAATTAGCTTACGTCTGTGCTCCATCAACATTTGAAAGATGTACAGGTATAGGACAAAATAATAGGAACACCTGTGAAAAAATGAAAATTTTTAATTAGTAAGGTGTTGGGCCACCTTTGGCCTGAATGACTGCTTGCGATTGAAAAATAAAGGTCTTGAACAAAATTCATAGGAATTTGCACCCATTCTTCGTCCAGGACAGTCTCGAGTTCAAATAGTGTGCGAGGAGGTGGAAACCGAGCACGGACTTTGTTCTCTAAATAACCCCACAAAGGCTCAATGATATTGAGATCAGGGGACTGAGGACACCAGGTTAGATGTTCCACTTCATCATCATGCTCATGTAACCATGTTTGAACACAGCGTGACGTATGAATAGGGGCGTTGTCATCTTGGAACACAGGACGTTCTCCTGGAACGAGAGTCTGAAGCATAGGGTGAAGATGATCTGCGAGAATGCTTCGATAATGGTCACCTGTGATCATCCCCCTCAAGACAACAAGAGGCCCCAACCCACGGGAAGATATTGCTGCCCAAACCATCACAGAACCCCCTCCCTGTTTCACAGTTGGAACCAGGCAATCAACATGAAATGCTTCTGTCGGTGTTCGCCAGACGAACACACGTCCGGTGGTCTGGAATGATGTAAATGAGGATTCGTCAGACCAGATGACTTGTTCCCATTGCAGTTGCGTTCGGTTTAGGTGGTCTCGGCACCAATGTAATCTCTTTGCAGCATTCCGCCCCGAAACTAACGGTTTTCGAATAGCTACTCTGCCGTGGATGTTCGCAGCATGCAACTCTCGTTGAATAGTTTTCATGGATACAGGGTTCAGAAGGTGGGTGTTCATCTCGGACGTTATCTGCGGCAGTGTAGTCTTGCGATTTCGGGCGACTATCCTCTTCAACACCCGTCTATTACGGTCCTTCAACTTCAACTTTCCCCCACTGTTGTGCTTCTCAGAAGACACCTTACCCAGGTTTGTGTAGGCTGTCATAACCCTTGACACAGTGGTCCTTGAAACACCCACAAGGTTGGCTGTTTTGGACACGGAGGCTCCAGCGAGGTGAGCTCCAATTACCATACCTCTTTTCACGTCAGAGAGGTCGTACATAATCCCGCTTAGCTGGGAACAGAATTTTCTCAAGCAACTTTCACACTGTAAAATACTTGACTGATACCTTCCTTTTCGTCGCCACTAGGTGGCACACTGTTGTGACACGTGGAAGCTGTTTATTGGGCGGTTGAAGTACGACTCATTTTTAAATGAGTGTTCCTATTATTTTGTCCCATACCCCTCTCTCTCTCTCTGTACAATATAATCTACTAAATTAAAACTCTAAATAATGCCTTTATTCTGTAAACCAATGATCAATTTATCTCACATTTTAAGAAATATAAAAAATTAAATAAATATCTGAAATAAGAAACGTTTTCTATTTATCATATAAAATAAAATTTATTGATCCCACTGACAAAAATCCAGAAGAAGAAAACCCCCGAAGATAAAAAAGAAAAGTCGCGAGAAAGGGCAGTTCTTAGAGACCCAACTGATTCATCAAGGAAAGCAAATGAATCCTTGTTGCCTCCTATTAAATTCCCTAAAGTTCTATCTGAGTAAAATTTTGTAAATAATAGATGCAACGATAAATATCCTCTAATCCAATTAACTCTATTTTTAGTCTTCCGCTGTTCAACATTTCTATGAAACGGGATATTATAAAATACCGTGATAGGAATCTTGTATCCTTTTACAGAAGGATAAATATATTGGCTTCGACAATGAGGATCTGTATTTGACCCCCTTTTGGAGGAGAAACTGAGTGGTGTTGGTGTTTGGAACAAAATACAAGTTAAAACAAACCGTCCAAAGTCGAATCATCACGATTCGGAATTTTGTGTTTGGAATAGCACACTGTTCGAATTATGCATGTATACATTTTTAACTTAACCGATATATTATCTTTTAGTTCTTCCTCAATTTTTCTGCTTTATAGTGTATGAATTTTCTAATTATATATGTAATACGAGAAGAGAGCGCTTAGAGTCCTATAAAGCAAGTTTAAACTTGCATCACTGTTCTAAACTAGAGACAGTTCTAGAAAGCATAAGAGTTTTACATTTTGGTCCATTGACTTTTTTTTTTATAAAAGGTTTCATGTTCTTGGTTCTAACAGTGGCCGTGAACCCCTAGTTGTTATGGTCACGAACTCGTTACCAGCGTATCATGAGTTCGAACCCTTGAGCCGCTAAGGACTTTCCGTATAGGGGAACTGATGCACTTTAAACCTATTGAGATTCAAATTCCTCCCATTAGAATAGTCTGGAAGTTAGAAGAGTAGGTTGCCAGCTCAAGTGGTTGTTCTCATCACTTAACCGTGGTTCAAAATTACGAGGTCCGTTTTCGAATTGCGAAAGAATGCAACGTTAAGATATACTCACCCATTAATGCTTTAAATAATTATAATTTTTATATAAGGCTGTTCTCTTTCTTTGTTCTGTATATTAATCAGATGACTGATACAGGCATTCTTGCACGCTGGTAAGTCTTGAATGACTTTTTAATCTAGAAAAATTATGCATGGAATTTTCAGCTGTAGTTGTATTATATATATTAAACTTTATCACCACATTCTGAAACACGTTCTAAAGCATGGGTGTCTAAACTATGACCGGATGTGGGCTCGCATTGCAAAAATAATTTTTTTTCGAGGCCGCACATACAATATTTTTTTTAACAAATTGAAATAAAAAAATTTTTACTTTATGTAGTTTTATTATTTTATGAATTAGACATGAATAGTACACATACACACATTACTTTAAATTTGTAAAAGTCTCGTTTCATTTAGTTTGGATTTCATAAAGATGGAAAAAAATCAAGTTAATGAGATGAAGGAATTTGCGTTTGTGTTGAACACAAGCAAATCGATATCGGGTTCAATAGACAAAGTTGCAATTCTTAATGAATTTTCAAAATGTTTGTCAGTGATCTTTTTTTTTTTTTTTTTTTTTTTTCATGCTTCATTTTTGGAAAATGACTGTTCACAAATATAAGTACTGCCAAAAGCTGAAGGCATAAAAAAGCATGAGTGTGAAAATGAGGATATTTATCGCGGGTGTAGTAATCTTTATAAAACTCCAGGATAGAAACATTCCCAAATTTTTCTTTCAGTTGAATGTCACTTTGTAGTTCAATGCATTCCATTTGAAATTTGAAGGTAATTTATTTATTTCTAGAGAAAACGGGGTAGAAATATGTTGAAAAACTCTTCATTTTTTTGAAAATCTTGAAAGCTTCTTTCAAATTTTTCAATTAAATCGAAAATTAATGCAGCATATTTTGCATATTTTTGCATACATTTATTTTTTTTAAATAAAAATGTGTAAATTGAAATACACTGCTGGCCACCGTAAATGCAACACCCTGAAGAAAGCACTCAAATAACATGAAATTTACAACGCATTAGCGGAGGTGAGATATGCAAATCATTAGAATTTCAGCGCAGACACACATCACGCGCGCCTGTGGTGCCCCCTCAAAGCGCTATTTAAGGCTTGGAGATTTCAACGATTTCAAGTACGGCAATTGTGTTTTTCTTATGTTTTTTTCAGAAAACGATTAGTTATGTCTCGTAGATAACAGCGATCAGCTTTTGATCAAATATCCGAGTTCGACATAGGAAGGATAGTGGCCTACCGAGAATGTGTATTATCTTTCAGGGAAATCGATAGTCGTGATGGAAGAAACAAAAAAAAAAAAGGAATGCAAATATGTGACCGTTGGATGCAGGAGGTTACGACGGACCGACGTGGTCGATCGCATCCACCTCAGGGCGCCACTTCACGTGAGGACAGGCAAATTGTGCGCATGGCAGTGACAGATCGCTCAGTCACATCACGAACCATAGAACAGCACATTGAGTCTGTAACGCATCATTCAGTGTCTGCGCGTACCATTCGACGCCGTTTACAGCAGAGTGGTCTGTCCGTGAGACGTCCATTGCTTAGTCTACCCTTAACGCAGAACCACAGACGTCTCCGCCGCCAATAGTGTGATGAAAGAAGGATGTGGGCGGCAGAATGGAATGAAGTTGTCTTTACTGACGAGTCACACATCTGTCTGCAACACCACGATGATCGGATTCGAGTCTGGAGGCACCGTGGAGAGAGGATATTGAACAGCTGCGTTATGCACCGCCACACTGGTCCTGCACCGGGTATTATGGTATGAGGTGGTATTGGATATCCCTCTCGCACTCCTCTAGTACGCATTGCCGGTACTTTAAATAGCCAGCACTACATCTCCGAGGTGTTGGAGCCAGTTGTCCTTCCTTACCTTCCGGGCTTGGCCACAGCCATATTTGAACAAGATAATGCACGACCACACGTGGCATGCATTGTCCAAAGGTTCTTCGTCAATCACCAGATTGAATTGCTTCCCTGGCCGGCTCGCTCTCTGGATCTTTCACCGATAGAAAACATGTGGTCCATGTTTGCTCAGCGATTGACCCAGATTACACCCGCAGCTGCCACACCAGATCAACTTTGGCAACGTGTGGAAGCTGCTTGGTCTTCTGTACCCCAAGAACGCATCCAAAGTCTCTTTTAATCAATGCCGAGGCGTGTGGCAGTGGTGATCTCTAACAATTGTGGCTACTCTGGCTACTGATTCTGGCACGAACCGCTCTTCAGAGAAATCTATAAATTTAATCATTTGATACTTGGTCAACATGTTATCTACAAAATAAATTTTGTTGTACAATCTCTTGTCTTTCTAGGTGTTGCATTCACGATGGCTAGCAGTGTATTTTCATAATTTGCGTTTGGGCCGCACTTTAAACAAGCATGTTTTAAAGCATTAAAAATTATATAGTAATATTTATGACGACAGATAAAGGCAATTTTTAAATTATTAATTATTATTTTGCTATAAATGCACTTTTTTTTTCAATAAGCAACTTTCTAAATTTATTATCTCACTCTATTACTGTATATTAATAAACTTAACAAATTTTTTATGCGGAACAACGATCGAAAGAAAAATGAAATACGATTTGTCTGATCTTATCCCCGAACAGGGGAAGAAATAAAGAAACATATCTTCATTCGAAAAACCGTGAAAAATTATGAAGAGAATCAACAATATAAGTTTAATTTTATAAAATCATCTACATGTTAATTTTCATTTATATATTTAAAATATATAAATGAAAATTAACAATGCATGTTTTGAAAAGAAAATTAGGAATGCGTACATATTTCCACAAAAAGGATTAATTTTTTTAATTTATAAATTCTAGAAGTTAATTATATTTTTTCGCGACGAGTTAATAATGTTCTTGAAAAGTGTAAAAATAAAAGTCGAGAACACATCTATTAGTCACTGTTGTATTTATGTGAAATTATAATTTTTAATAAAATTTAAAGCTTTTTTTTTGGTTATGCTCTTGAATATTTAGTTCTGATATTTTTTTAAGAATATGTTAACATATGATTTTATATTTATATCAATGCTTCATGTTAGAATATACAGTTTGCCCTCTTAAGTTCGTTGTCACCCAAATAATCTATGAACGTAGTAATGTTGCCATGTGGACACAAAAAAAAACTGCTTATAGTGCCACTTGGGAATGAATTTGGAGTAACCGTTCTTATCTCAAAAAAGTACTAGGTACAAGATTAAAAAAGTCTATTTAAAAGTTGTTTGGCAACATTGATTTGTAAAAGACACCTTTCGGAAAGTAATATTAAAAATAGAAGGCGTAAGTGCATATTTATCTGGTTCATAAATACCAAAATTGGAACGCGACATAACGCGGAATTAAAAAAAGAAAATGTCATTTGTGACTTTATGATCCGTGCAAATTACCATGAACCTCTTAGGGGTCCAGTCAAAGTTTTTTGCCGACATTATATGGATGGTTGAGGCATGCTTTGCACGTAACACTATGCACAATAAGCAGAACATCCATTTCTGGTCGCTGGATAATCCTAGATGTGCTGTCAAAAGTTCGAAATCAAGTTCGCTGGTAGATAAATTGGTGCGGAATATTCAAAAACAGTCTGATTGGCCCGTTAACGTGATTCCAATATTTGTCAATACTGAAGGACACACTATCCGATTTTCTAGAGGATTTGTTTTTGAGGGAACTCCGGATTGTGTGTGTGTGTGCATAGTTCCAACACGATGGCGTCTTGCCATACAAGGAATCACGTGTCACACAGTACACTGCCAGAAACGGTAGTTCAAAACTGAGAGCAAACTACTCACTTTTGAGTACTTCGCATACTCAAAATGGCTCCGATGCACGTTTAATCAAATTTGAGAATCGCATATTCTCATTTTGAGTAAAAAGTACATTCTCATTTTTGAACCTGTTACGGGATCAAATTTTTGAGAATGAAAGAACAAAATGAGTACGTAATGCCCTCCTTTTTGAATTTGTTAATGTATCAAATATGAGTTTAAAACAATAAAATGAGTATGTATAGCATTCATTTTCGATACTGTTGTATCTAATATGAATTTTTAACAGAAAAATATGTATTAACTCAAATCATAAGGGATTTAAAAATGTGATACCTAAAGCTGAATATTTTCACTTTTTTCATCTTACATATTATTTTATTTTCATTTTATGAAATTTTTACACTAAACTTAGAAATCAAAATTCTTTTTACATTTATTGTATGTAACAAAAAGGTACTCACGTATTATCGCGAAAGTGCCAACGTTAAAGATAACTCGCCAGTTTGGCAGTAACGATTTTGCATGTGTTGTACGCGCTGAATTAGCAACTATGTACTTCGTTTTATATAATATCACCAATACGGTTGTGATAATACACAAGTACAAACAAAAATATTACTTTCAGGAAAAAAAAATTTGCATCTATTATTTTATCATAAACTGTATGCTTTCGAAATTTACCGCAAATATAAATCTTTGAAAATTCCAAAAATAGAGATTCGATGTAATAGTTAAACAAATGTGTCAATTTGAACTAGTTCCAGAAGCAATTTGGTTCATTGTAAGTTATATTTATGTTTCTAGAAGCATTATATTGTTTCTTTAAAATCCTATACAAGCAGAAAATTAACTTTTATTTAAATTCAGCCCTTCAATAATAAGTTATTAGAAATATCTAGGTTCAAGATGTGTGTGATAATTCTACAGGTGAAATTTTTATTTTAGAGTTCAATTTCTGTGTGATTCTGAATTATCCTTAATTTATGAACATGAGTGTATTACAAATTAAGCTCGTTTTTTGGTAAATCAACTGATTTAACACTCTCTCATCACCAAAGAAAACAAATATTATAGTTTTTATAAGTTAATGTTTTTTTAATTAAAATACTTAAAAATTTCAGTCATTAGAAAAATGTAAAAACAACTAAAACAGTAGATTTTTACATATACAAAACATTTAAAATGCACAAGTTTTTAACCAACTGGAAAGAGTTTTTAGAGAAGTTTTCAGCACCCATTTAGAAGAAAAAATAACATCCTAGGACTAATAGAATCATAATTTAGCCATTTTACTCGATGTACAGCATTTTATTTTCAATGCCTTTTTTTCAATTATTCACTGTTAACAAGAAAAATAAAACAAACCAAAATCATATTAAAATATTTATTCTGAAAATTGTACACATACATATATACATTAAAAAATAAACAAGAATATAAGTGAGATTTTTGAAACATGTTTTCTTCAATAAGTTATTTTTGTATTGAATTTTTTTTTATATAAACACTATCTAATCTATATTATAGTCAACTTCATCCTTATTTGTACAGAACAGCTGTTTTAATGTAATATACATTGAATTATCATTTTAAATATAGGAAGTTCTAGTGTGTAAAAGTACATAAACATTTTTTTTTTTTTTATAAAATCATGTCTTTGAGTTATGAAATGTGAGTGAAAATGCCTTTCAGTGTTGTTTCAAATAAATTACATGTTAGGATATGTGAGTCATCTAAATTATTTACTGAAAAATTTATAAATAGCTGGTTCTGGGAGGAATTTTGAAATTTTCCTCATTAGAGTAAAATTTTTACAAATGTTGTTGAAAATTAAATAGTTTTCTAAATGACTATCTACAAAATTTAGCATAACTCACGTAGTGTTATGCTACGCCCATATGCAGAGGCGGATTAAGCTAGTTGGAGGTCCCTGGCGGTAAAAGGTTTGGGGCCCCCTGGACTGAAGAGTCGAAAAAATTCGCTGACCTTAAATTCTCAAAATAAAATGTATAGCTAAAAAAAAAATTTAACGGCTCAAAAAAAACTTTTAACTTTATTTTAAAGAATTAAAAAAAAAATCCTACTTAAAAGCTTAAAATTTTGCTATATAATTTTACGTCTTGATTTTTCTTGGGCAAATTCATCGATTATTTTTGCAGTATCTATTTGGTCAAAAACATCTTGTTCTATGTATAAAATGGCCATGCTGTTCAGTTTGTCTTCTCCCATACTACTTCTTAAATAATTTTTAACGCGCCTTAAAACCGAAAAAGATCTCTCACTTGATGTATTTGATATCGGTATAGTTAAAAATATTTTTAAAAGTATCTCGACATTAGGGAAAGTCGAGACCATTTCTTTTGCAAATCGATAAACTTCTATTGGAGTGTTCATAGTATCTTTGTTTTCTTTTAAAAATAGCAAAAACTGATCCAATTCAACGTCAAAATTAAGCCGATTCAATATCGTCTTGTAAATATCCTTTAATTTTTGAACAGAGCTTTCTTCTTAATTTCAGAAAACCTCTCGTCAAAAAATACAAAAAAGGGTTCTATAACAGTTTCATATATTCCAGCTCTTCGGGATAGTTCTGCATTTGTCCTATCGCATATGGCATAGAATGAGTTGAACAAGAAATTTTCCCTATTTTCAAATTCATGACCTTCTTTAGTTTCACCGAAAATAATTTTTCTCTTTCGCTGCCTGCAAACTTATCCAACTTCCTTTTCAAATGAGAGCCATGTAAAGCAATTGCCTCTTGTTCTACTTTTCCAAATTCATTCCTGAGATTTTGTATATAATTTTCTAAAGATTTCAGTAGATTAGATCCTTTTAATAGCTCACACCCAACTGATTGTAATGCTTTGCTAGTAGCACTCACCCTCTGTAGTATGGTATCCCAAATCACGGTCATTAGAGAAGTTTCATACTTTCCCATGTGTTTCAAAAGTACCCAAGGATTAAGTTGGCTGTACGCTAGCCTCCGGCAATGGAGTTAGCAGTGGTCGACTCAGTATTCCACTCTTTTACCAAACACCCCAACGCAAACAAAAATATATATATAGCCCCAGCAACTTTTCTTTATATTATTATTATTTCAGGTCGCAATCTAATGTACTTTCTTAATTTTAATTTTATTTTTAAATTTTTAACTTTTAAACTTTTTATACTTTTCCCCACCTTCCAATAAACATGGCAAGTGTAATTTTTAATGCTCCCTCAAATTCAAGATAGGGGGTGAAGACCTCATCAGAGATCATGTGCCCCAATGACCATTCTACCATGTTTCAAAAGAGAAGTTGCCTCCAGTATTGTGATCTTCTTATCCTCATTTGTATCACGGATTTCAGCCAGGGCCTCTTTTATGTGTGTGTAACCAAGTCTTATAGCTCGTACGGCATCTACTCTTGCTGACTATCGTGTATCTGAAACTTTTTTCACAGATATTGCATGTTTACTCCTTTCCAGATTTTTATTTAAAATTCGCCAGCGATGGGTTGACACAGAAAAAAAATAGAATTATTTCTGTACAAGCATAAAATATTTAATTGCATCGCTACAGCTTTCTGCTGCTAAATTTCCTACTAAATTTAAAGAATGACTGGCTATATAAACTGCGCTTGGACTGTGTTCTTTAATACGTGCCTGTAGATCTGAGCACCGCCCTGACATATTAGACGCATTTATCAAATGATTGCCCCCCCCCTCTCCAATTTTTAATATCCAGTCCAATGTTAGCTAAAATTTCTAAAGAGCATTAAATTTTTCCCCCCAAACTCTCATAAAATTACATTTCATTTTTTTCCAAATTTTCTGTGATGGAAGTAAGAAATTTTCGATTTAATACACACATATTTTGTTTAATTCTTTTACTCTTTACAGAAATCATAGTTTAATTTCTAGAACAAAACGTAGCTTAGCTTCCGGATTACTTATAATCAAAATTATTAAAATGTCTCAACCAAAAGTAAGCATTCAAAAATTCTAAGGTTTTCTTTTAAAAACTGGAAAAACAATTATAATACTCTTGATTTGTAAAGTTTCCTTTTAAAGTTTCTAAATATAAATTAATAAAACATTAACTGAATACAAATGTTTTTTACACATTCTAGTTTAATATTATTACTATACTTGTTTGTTTTTTCAAAAATCTTAATACTTTGTGACTAAACAGAACAATAAAACATTTCCAAAATAATTTGAAATTTCTAAGATAACTCAAAACTGTTCGACAAACGCCACAATATATCACAAAAGAAATCTACAATTTTCCAACTAAATTTAAATCTTAGTTACATTCAAAGTTACATTTCTCAAAATTAAACAATCTTAATACATATTGAATAACTTTTCACATTTCTATTTTGTTTGAAATCACTCTCTCCTCTCTTCTTATCTACTTTATAAATTGTGTTTATCATAATTTTATTTCTGTAATATATTTTGCTACCACTTTAAATGGTTTTAAACTAGGAGCAATTAAAAAATAGTACCTATGTTTTTCAACATTTATTATTGTTCTGTAAAAATAAACATTTCATTAAATGCTCTTTATAAGAAATTCCTGCTATAGTATTGGCATTGTTGCCTTTTTTTAAAGATTTTAAATATAGTTATAGATGAGAGAGAGAGAATTTTGATTAACTTTATTAGAAGCATACAGAATGTTATACAATATTTTAAAGAAATTATGCATTTTAAAGTAATTATACGATTTTTATGTATTTTTATAATTAGTTACCCATATTTAATTATTAGATTGCACTGAATATCCTTTCAAGTTGTCTGGACAAAAGATCTTAATCAAAAAAAGTATCGCGAGCAAATCACTCTTAAAATGACAATAAATACAAAAAAGACAAAAAGAATTTGTGCTTTTCAAATTTAATCTTACAAAATAATGGTTCTCTTAGCAGTTTCAAGTATATTAGAAGAATTATGTGTTTATTTCACGTTAAATAAAAAGAAAGAAAAGTGTATTTTTAAGTAAACTTAATATACTTTCTTTCTTTGAAAATTCTTTTAACAGTTTGAAGCAATTTTAATGAAATATTTAGAAATTATAGATTGGCTCATATATTACTAAACAAAATTATCGTAATACGTTAGGATTACAAACAAAAAATCAACATAATAAATATAATAACGTTTTATTTCAATTTCGAGTTATTGTTAGGATTCTTTTAAGTATGGTAAATAACTAATGAATGTACTCAAAATCTCATTAATGTTTTGTATTTTAAATGAACTATTATCGCTTTTTATAACTGACTCAAGAAATTATTTTTATAAGAGAGGCAAATAATATTTTTTCATTTGAATAACAATGCCAATCGAAAATGTTTTAAGATTCAAGCTACGAAAACACATTTAAATATGTTAATAATCATAAAAATATTCTAAGAAACTGAATTATTTATATTTATGTATGTAAATCGAAAAATAAATAAAATAGTAATGACACAAATGCGACAAAATATTTTTTTCACTTTATCTTACGCACTGATTAAAATACCTGCGCATTAAATCTTAAAATTTTAAAAGAGAATTTGAAAATGAAAATATAGTTACCTTTTTTTGTTGTTTAAACACGGTTCGCTGATTTGTTTGTATAAGCGTAGGAAGCTAAAAGAAATTAGTTCGGAAGTCAAATTGATGCAAAATTTCCTCGAAAAAGAGTCTTTTTCTCAGGGCCATTCTGTCCCATTCTTTTCATTCGTCCTTAAGCCTGTCATAAATCTTGATCGTGCTTTTGTCCAATGTGCCGAAATTCTTCTTTAACGCGCCCCTTCCCCTCCCCCAGAGAATTAACGTTGAGAACTCATTGATACTCCTTAAAAAAATAATTAACTATAGACTTGGAGGGTGACAGAAGACTTCAGGCGCTTATGGTCCTATCTTTTCTCAGAACGGGAAGCAGTTATCCAGCCCTTGCTCATCATGAATGCACATTCAGTCTCTTGGTTGTTACAGAAATAAAAGAGAACCGGATAAATATAATATAATACTCTCTTTCACTGGACCATCTATGAAAAAAAATTCCGACTAAGGGCCAAGCCTTCCTGTAGCTTCTTAGTACGACGTTTATTACAGTCAATCAATCAATAGACGAAGGGGTTATTGTCATTTACAGGAAAATAACATTCTGAATGGATTTTTTTCCATCCTAATTAGTGTTATCTGTATTTCACTTCAACTATCTTTCTGTCGATCCGCTTTGAATGAGAAATTTTTCCTACATTCAAAGATCACACCACTCCTTGTCTTCTCATTACTTTGAGTAATTTTACCAGCTTTTAAACTTTTCTTATTGCGTTTCCTGAGATTCAGAATTCACATGGAAAACTTATATCGTTTTATGCCAGTGACATACTATTTTATAAACGTAAAAAGGAACTCTTAATATGACCATTGATAACATTTTATGACTTTTTGCTTACACACGTCCAGGGTCTCTAGGGAGCCCGTATCATTGATACGGTGATAGCTACGCCCCTGATAAGAAGAAATGTTGTTCAGGAATGTTTCTCAGAATTTAAAATCCATTCTTATGATATGCTTCATCTGTGGTAGTGCGAACAGTTAAAGTCTTTATGATTTCAAGAATTAGTTTGCAGATTGTTGAAATTCAGAGATCTACAATAGTAATGTTTACGACAAAATTCACATTTCTTACGATAGGAATATTGTCAAGTTTTCATATGCAAGAGTACATTTTAGTTTTTGATCATTCTGGGCCCCTGCACACAACATCCGCCACACCACCAACATGGCTGGCCCTGTACATAGTTCCCTTTCTCTATATTACAAAAACTTAAAATGTAAAATACTAAAAGGAAAACATTATCAAACTAGAAACACACAAGCTCTTCTGAAAAAATCAAACATATAAAAGCAAATGGTGTAAAAATGATCCTATGAAACCAAGACAATAAAAAAAATTAAAGAACAAGACGCACATTACCTGAAAATTTTAACTTAAAAGTAATCAAATTAAGTTGACCAATGGTAAAAAATGCCAGCAAAATTCAGACCTTATGAAAGTATGCAAACATCCTGTGATCAATTATTTCAATAGCCAAAATGCTCTACAGTTTTTTCCAAAAAATAACTTTCATCTACTTCACTATTTGATTCATTCATCAATTTAGAAAAATTTCAATCTCCCTTAAATATTTCGCTTTCTGTCATGCTGACTGAAATAAAACTGTTACTAAATTTACAAAATACTTCGATCCAGTGCCGGATTACTCGTTAGGTGGAGTTGACCAGTTGCATATGGACCCACAAAAGCATGCTCGTTTTTCTGTTAGTGCTCCAAAAACAGCTACAGGGCCCGAGAACTCGACTGCCTTGGGCCTCCATGTCGTTTAATCCGACACTGCTTCGATCTCTTTCCCCACATTCTCAAAATATAAACACTAAAATCCAGATAACAATAAATCACGAACCTTCAAATACTAAATTCTTTCGAAAGAACTAAACATTGGTAGTTGTTTCTAGTCTGAGATCTGGGATCATTGTTATAATATAAGAAAATCTGGGATCAAATTTTTAAAAAACTTGGAACCGAAAACATATATTAAAGATCAAAGTTCAGGAAAACATTTTTTTTTTTAAA